>CM052297.1:10109714-10131603 GCA_028455765.1 Lasioglossum oenotherae | reverse complement strand
AAAAATGATCTACATAATATCCGCGCCACTGATAGTGTATTGAGTGTTTGGATTTGAGAAATCACTCATTGTCACTCCGATTTTGTGCAGAAATCAAGGAATCATATTGTGTACAAACATAGTTGGAATAACAAATATTTCTATGCGACAGAAATACCTATCATCGCACGATGCAAGATATTAATGTTAGTAATTAGTAATAGAAAGAAAGAATTATTTCAATGTTCCAATGTTTCATGTCGGTAAAATTGTTCGACACAAGATATTTTACTTTTTAATGAAAGAGATTAGTAGTAATAGCTTCTTGCAGATATTCTCATAACTCTGACAAGCAAACTCTAATCGCACCAGAGTTACAAAAAAAATGATTCACTTAATGAGGATAAAGACGATCAAGTCATTTTCCTCGGTTTGTTTTGCGGCTGTCGTATGTAGACGTGTAATCAATTACACGTTCAATTTGCATAATATCTTGTGCGAAGTTTTTGGAATTAAGAGCAACGTTATCGTTCCATACAGTCAGTGTTGGGCAATAAATAAATTTATTTAAATAACAATTTATTTATTATTTGAGCAAGTCTAAATGAATTATTTGAAATAATAAAGTTTGTTGTTATGTACAAATACAATTTCAATTATTATTTGTATTGATAAATACAATAAAAATACAATAAAAATAAAATTTGCCCAACACTGCATACAGTCCACTGAAACATGGAAAATGTTGTTTTTAAAATGATTTCTGTTCTCCTTATTTTGATCAAAAAGATTTAATTTCACCCTTTAAAATTAGTTTCTCTGAATGAAATGATTGTTCTACGATCCAATGAAATTCTACAGTCATGTAACTCCGCTAACAGCACAATTTTTAGTGTCTGCTGTCAGAGTACTTTAATCTTATCGGTGTTTATGATAACCTTACACTATCGGCTAAAAGTGTCTACTGCTTGCTTCCCCAATGACAATTAAAAGTTATACATCATAAAGTAATAAATCACTTGTTACAAATGAAAAACTCCAAGCTTCGTTTATCTCATTCCGATGCAGTAATCTTACGGAAAGGTGGTTTCGCCAATTGAAGCACCGTCCAAATAACAGAGACGATAAGCATCGTTAAATTGATATAATAAAAATTGGATAAACCGATCACACGACTGTATAGGTACTTGTCTGATTATATTAATTTTAAGAGTAGCAAGCAAATAATCCTTTAATTACACTTACGTAATTACTAATTTCAGATCAAACATCAAATTCGAAGAACACACTTTGGTAGATTCATGACATAAAATTATGAATGCATTGTACACATTACACGCGATGTTATACGATGCTGTGCAATGTTACAAATGAAAAGATACTGTCCGAAGTTTCGTTTCATTCGTTTTGTATATTTGAAAACCGATGTGCGCGCGGCCGTGTAAATATTTACTGCAAAGCAGAGTTTTGGCTTATGAAGATTTTCAACAAGGAACACGAGACTCAATACGAAAGACAGTATTTCATTATCGCTCATGGTTTTTTTAGATTGTTCACCATAAAATAAATTCAATATGTTTATCGATCGTAATTTTGATAATCGAAGTGTGATGATATCGGCGCACAGGTTCGATCAATGATAAAACACAAGCAATTTTGCAAATTAATTAAACACTCAACGTTTCGATCCTGATGTGGATCATTTTCAAGACTATAGTACTCTAGGACCTGTGCGCCGATATCACACTTTGGTTCACCATAAAGGTGGATGTTCCACAAAATCTGCAGCCTAACAAAACGGCAAAGCAAGTTTCCCACGAAAGCAGATGAAAATAGAGATATGTATATAATTCTTAAATTACCGCGTTAATGACGAGGTCGTACGGCGGGTCATTAGGAGGATTCTTGATGATGCGCTGTATCTTCTCGTGGGCGAGAAGATTGCAAAGTTTCACGCCAGCCTTGTCGACCATTAAGTCGAAATTCATCTGGTTGAGCTGATTGGCAGTTTTCGCGTCCAGATTGTTATTCACCGCTTCTAGCGTGCCAGCTATGCTAATTTCGTTGTAATTCGGCGGCGGTGTCTTCATGGGGAAGTGCGTGATCACGTCCACTTGGTGACCTCGCTCGGCCAAGGCCACCATGAGACGTTCGGCCATCATCCAGTGGCTGCGTCCATTCAGCGGGAACACGCCAAGTATTCTCAGACCGCTGCCAAGGTGACAGCATGTCAACGCGACCAGTACAGTCAGCAAACAGAGTCTCATCTTGAAGAAGACTGACGACTGGGAATCACGCAAAATCGAGTTGTCGCTTCTTTCAATCTTTCCAGCAGAATTGTCGTCTTACGACGCCTCTTCAGCCGGTGATCACTGCTAGCACTGAATACGTTGACTTCGTTAACTATGCTCGTGGCTCACACGCGCCTGCAAATCGACAATTAGATGTCACTACTGTCAGCCGCTCCGCATGGATCGCCTGCGAATAGAAAGACTGTGTGTTGCGTGGTGGGTGACTGGCCCACGTGGATCCGAAATCTATAAATATTCTTTTTTAACGGGCTCGCTGCGAACCAGCAGCAGAAATCGCAAATACTATACTCTCTTATAAGGCAGTTTCGTTTCCGATCAATTCGAACATCGATTCTGTTGAAAAATAGTTTTAACGCAGCTATTATTATCGATTGGAAAAAACTGTTTACCTGAAGCGAAGAATAATCGATGAATGCACGTTTTATGGAATGATGGAGTGCACATACTACAAGAGCGGCGCGTTTCTCAACGTAGAGCCTATCGAAGACACAGAACGACTGATCTCCAGTGAACCAGACTGTGACTGTGGAGACCGGTTGCCTGGTAGTAGGAACCGTCAAACAAAACGATCGCGAATTTAGATCTCCAAACGTTCGGCTGACTCACCAATGAATTGGTATACCGAATCTGATCAACGAATCAAGATGGTAAAAGATCGATCACATGTTTCATTTCCAAATCTTGGGCAGTAAGATAAATCGTATTTTCTTCGAAATGTATGTAACACTTTGTGTATGTAAAATTTTTGTTATATATTTTTGAAAGCTTGTAAGGCCATACAAATTTTTTGAGAGGCACGTGGAAATTTGAACTGAAGTTCTGAGACAATTTACGAATTGTGATTAATCAATTTTGCAAGATCCCAAAATGTGTATGAGAGAGGAGAAGAATCGATGAACAAAATATATAGATAAAACAGTAATTTTGGGAACAGAATCTCCGATAACAATAAAAATCAATGAAACATTTGTTTTTAATACATAAATGAAAGAAGAAGATTTATATAAGTTTTAGACTGCAGAAAAGTAGAAGCAGGTGCTATTTGGTGAGGGATATCCTCGTGACCATCTAGAACCGGTTTCTTTTACCTGATCTACGATGGTCTGGAAGTTTCATCGTAGTTGTTCTCGGCACCTCAAATATTCCTGTTTCATAGCTCGAGAGAACACATACACTACATTGTTCATTCATTCTATTTTAGATGAATAAGGTCCAATTGATTTTGTAGCTTCAAAATGTTCATATTCTATTAAATTTTGTCATAAACGTATCAAATCTGCAGTCTGATCACTACACTGTGCGGATCTTTATTCATTTATAGGAAAATTGCGAAGATGAAATTGAGAACTGTCGAGAAATAACAAAAATTGACGATGTCGATATATCATTTCTCCTTTATTAAATTCGTTAAGGGAAGGAATAACATTGAATTTAGTTTCTATTTCTTCCAATCGATGCAGACAATTTTTATTCTGCATGAAGATCTCCAGTCTGATCACTAGATTGTGCCATTCTTCATGCATTTATAGGAAAATTGAGAAGATGAAATTGAATATTGTCGAAAAATTTTAAAAATTGATGATGTCAATTGTTACGTCCGAGGTTTGGGCGTTGGAAAGGATATTAGGAAGGATTCGATTTCGCGTTCTCGACTTTTCGTTCGTGACTCGCGGTGACGTGGGAGCGTACCACGCAGATCCGGTCCGAGAGAGATTTAATTGAATTCGATGATTCGATCGTTGAGGGTTTGAGTCGGAATTTGGGAATTCTCGGACGGCTGGACCAAGTCCGCCTGACTGTGAATGAGGAAGGTGCCCGAACGGCTAGACCAAGTCCCCCTAATTCGAGGGAAAAAAGGATGTTGGGTCGTTATGGGTACGCGGTTCTCATTCTCACTCGTACACTATCCTCGTCGCACACGCACACACCACTTTGATGAATAAAACGTTGTATGAACCGCACGTGATCGTGTAGGAGAATTTTGGTGTAGGGAGCGTTCTCTCAGACCACGGGTATTAACTATAAATAATTTATAGCGTCCCGATTTGTTTCATCAATGAGAACTGTTCGGTGGATATTGGATCGTTGTGAACGCAGCTTAGAGACGGCTGCGTGGATATTGAATAAATATTCGAATTGTATCGTTGAGGCTGTTCTCGACTAACTATTCTCGATTAACTATTCTAGACTGACTGACTAGTGCTGATGATTTTGAAGACTTATCGAAAACTCTCGAAATACTGCCGCTCTGCTCTCCGATCCTGGCTTTTATGGGCCTGTTGCCAGGTGGATTTGTGGGGGGAAATAATAGAAGGATTTCATGGTTGAGAGTGCAGGCAGTGGATCCGTGGGGAAAACAATGGAATCGCACGCTTGTATGAGCACGCTGTGAAAATGTTATTCTCAAAATCACTGTTTCCACGTCAGGTGGAAAGTCTTCTCAAATATTAATATTAATTTATAATGTATCCGCTTGTGATACAAATATAAGGAGGGAGTCCGGTGATGGACGTCAGGACGTTACACGATATATGATTTCTCCTCTATGTGAAAATCATTAAGGAAAGGAATAACATTGAATTTAGTTTCTATTTCTTACAATCGATGCACACACACACACAGACAATTTTTATTTTGCATAAAGATCTACAGTTTGATCACTAGAAAATTGAGAAGATGAAATTCAAAATTGTCGAAAAATGTGAGAAATTGACGATGTCAATATATCATTTGTCCTTTATTAAAATCATTAAGAGAAGGAATATCATTGAATTTAGTTTCTATTTTTTCCAATCGATGCAGACAATTTTTATTCAGCATAAAGATCTCCAGTCTGATCACTACACTGTGCGGATCTTCATGCATTTATAGGAAAATTGAGAAGATGAAATTCAAAATTGTCGAAAAATTAAAAAAATTGACGACAAATTAAAAAAATTGACGACGTCAATATATGATTTCTCCTGTATGTGAAAATCATTAAGGAAAGGAATAACATTGAATTTAGTTTCTATTTCTTACAATCGATGCAGACAATTTTTACTTTGCATAAAGACCCGCAGTTTTCTGATCGCAATTAATAAAATGACATTCAGGGAATATGAGTTTCATTGACAACATTTTCCACTCTAGATGCTAGATGATCGAGATACTTAATAAAATATTATAGTAACTATCACGACTGATAGCACAGCATGATACGATGCTAATCGTGTGAAGTACCAGCGCAAATGGGGGTAAAAAATGAATATCTTCCCGATCATGCCAGTCATCCAAGTACTACAGTCAAATAAAATGGTGTCGTTCGGGGACTATCTCATAGCGATTGTAAAACGCTGATAATAAACACGTGATTCTATAGATCGTTTCGTTGACGGAACAACACTGTTTGCCGTCTTCTGGAATTCGAGGTCTACTTGCGAATCATTAACATCGCGTTGTCATGTTGACAGTGCTATTCAAACTTCTCGCTAAAAGGAAGCAAATCGCGCGTCGGGGATGAAATGCGCACCTCTGATGCTCGATTGATGTAATTGAGTGACTCCGCATATTTTACCTGCTGACATCATGTCGTCAGCATGTGCAAGTTGCTTGAAGAAACGATTATCTGGTGATTCCCATCGGACGCATAATGCTCTAATGATTTGTGGAATTGCAGGTCGCTAATCAATAATATCAGTGCTGCTCGATGACACGTTTTTCACTCCTAGATTTATTCATCGACCCCTTTCCATTTCTATCGAAAGGTACGAATTCGGTCAAAACATTCCGTTGATTGCATTTTGAAGAGGGGTCATTCTATGCCGAATCGATCACTTTTTGACGTCACCATCCATGATTTGTTACTGAATAAAATATGTTGCAGCCCATGTGAAATTGGGGGACTTTCTGAAATTTGGTAATTAGACGTGACAGTTTCATGAAACTATGGCTGACACCTGACGTTCACTTTGGTTGCCTTCTCATCAAATTATCGAGATTGAAAAAATTATTTTATAAAAATAGTTTTCACCAAAAATTGGAAATTTCGAAGGCCTGTAATTTTGAACAAATTTAAAACAAATTCTAAACCGGCAAAGTGATGAGTTAAACCCCCCCTAATTTTACGTGGATAACAACATATTTCACTCGGAACCAAATGGTCGATGGTGACGTGAAAAAGTGATCGATTTGACATGGAATGACCCAGAGGCTATTTTTATTTTTGATCGGGGACTAATTTATTTCTGGTCGGTGTCATTTTAAATAGAACTCCGCAGCCAGCTAATCAGAAGCAAACATAAACGGTTCAATTCCCCGTACTTCGCCAGTTTAATTGGACTTTTACGTCTCTTGACGGCTGTTACCTTTGGAATCGTACGAGGAGCATTTCACGGTGCCTGCGATCGGCCAATCAAGAACGTATCCGAATGGCTCGTTTTACAAGCGAATGGGAGGCAACAAACCGACAGTGTCCGGCGGGTTTCCCTTTTTTTATTCTGCTCCTCCACGATTCCGTAGTTTGCCAGCTGAGAAACGGCCCCGTTTCATTCGTCGACGTCTCGTAAATCAGAAAAACAGCGAAGTTCGTATCGCCGCGGTTTTTTTATCCGGTGGTAATGAATTTTTCCGAAGTCTCGCGTCGACGTTGATTTTCACGTGACCCTCCATGTTCGGCGAAAACCATGGCGGTGACAGACTCAACTCGCCGCGACACGTGTCAGCCAAATATCAAACACGATTCAATGATCTGTCGGATCCAGAAGACTCGGAATTTTCATTCGAAAGTATTCCTGCGTGTTTGTTGATATTTTAATCAACTCCCATCAGCGATTGTGAATATTTTTCTATTCGGAAATCGATTGTGGAAATTGGTTGGTTTTCTCATTTTCACTTGTTTATTTTCCCATTGAAAATATGATGTTTGGCAAGAAGTGATTAATAAATTACAATTTCAAACGGTATGTACAAGAACAGAGGCAACAACGATTCATCGTAGATGTGCGGTTGTTTATAAAATTTCTCAGGTGGACACGCGAGTCCGAATTCACACAAATTACAATTAAGACGTACTGTATGTACATGTGTTTTTGCTCGTTATGAAAGATTGATCCCCTTTGAACCGTAAATTTGTCTTAACTCTACGTCATGTAATAGCAGGTACGATTCGTAAGTTCGTCGGTCTTTGGCATGGATACTTGTTCAATGTCTTTGAAACATAGATTAGCCTAAATGGATCGCGTTCCGTACGGTTTTCGATAAACCGAACTTAACGAAACTTGTCTATTACCAGTGTCGCCAGGTCGCCAGCAATCGAGGGGAATCAAGTACCCCCTCTCCGATGACCAGTCCAGTCTACGGCACGGCAGAGTTGGACAGGAATTAATTACATGAGTTACATCTTCAAAACATAAAAATTAGTGGTTTAAAAGAACAATTACACTGAACTAATTGTTAGACTCAATTACAATTACTGATTGAGCGAAAGTAATTGTAATTGCGGACCACAATTATAATTACAGTGATTCGTCAAGTAATTCCAATTACCAATTACGATTACATGTAATTGTAATTGTATTGCTGCAATTCCAAATTACAGTAATTGGTAAGTAACTGTAATTGAAATTACATTTTGCCCAACTCTGGGGCACGGGCACCGTGGTGCTGGAATGGGATAGTGGAAGGGGAAAAGGATGGGAGTAATTGAGGCTCGATTCAGCCTCAACTGGCGACACTGTCTATTTCCAGAAAAAACGGATCAGTTTATGAAACTTTCTTCTGGTGGTACACTTTTTGTGGTGGTACGCTTATCGCGCCGATCGCAAATCGCACGACGCGTATCACGATATAGATCGCCAGGGCAACTACAGTTAAGAGAAACAGGTAAACGTCCAACAACTGCACTTGATACCACGTCAGGTTCATCGCAGGTGATTTGAGTGCATCTCCGCCGTTCCTGGCGATGTATTCGACCCAGTAGATGGCGGTGTCCAACGCGCTTAGGGGACGGTCTAGAAATCTCGCGGACACCTTCTTCATAGTTTCACTGAAAAGTAAAAGGTCTAACTTGATCATACAGTTCAATTATTTTTAAAAGCGAGAAGAAGAAAATTTAGATCGAAGATATTCTGTGATAAACGACGTCTTTGTAAATTTAAGTCAGGGAGAAACCAGCGAATAGGAAGTCAGACATTACCGATATTTCGGATCATGCAAGACGGCGTTCAAAGCGTCGTCCATTTTCTTCTCCGTAAGGGTATCAAGGTCTAATCCTATCGCAATATTACGCCGGACGTAGGTGTTGATATTGATAAATTGATCAGCGAACAATGGTATACCGATCAGAGGTACACCATAGTGAATCGACTCCTGGGTGCCCATAAGTCCTCCGTGAGTGATGAATGCCTTTACGTTCGGGTGCTCTATAACAATAGAATTCCACGTTATTCCACAGGATCTTGGTATGGCTCGATTATATATTTTTGCATTTCGTTCGGTTAAATTGATGAACAATATTTTACACGACTATCCTGCAGATGGTTTCCACGCGAGAGAAGTTCACTTCAGAATGGTTTCTTTGTGTCGGAGTAAGGAAAGTAAGCTATTTCCATATGCATAGAATGTGTCAAAGGTGCTTGTATCGAATATATGGAAAAACTTCTAAAATGGCCCCGTGGAAACGTGACGGGGACAAGGATCTCTCGCGATACTTTATTTCAGAATTTTCTGTCAAAGGATGGTATACATTGACCTCCACTAATATTCGCAAACTTTTCGAACAATTGGTGTTTGCTGCACAACGCGAAGAAAATTTTTGAAAGCATTGCAAGTTGTCGGAACTGCAGAGAAAATACTAAAAGTTGTATTTTGCAAAAAAGTTGAAATCGTATAGTCGAATATTAAGAGTTATCGTTTTGAAATTACAGTGTGACAAGAAATAACGGAGTTAATCATTTCTTATTATAATTCTGTCAAATTGACGAATTTTGAAAAACCAAATAATAACAACCATAACATGGACCTTTAGTATTCATATATTTAAGAAGTTTCGAAATGGCCACCCTTTGCGACGATACAGAGGCTCAAACGTGTCTTGAAATTTTCGGCAATGGGCCGCAGCTCTTCTGGCGTCATTCGGTTCCACACCTGGTACAGAGATTTTTTCAATGACTCCAAATTTTTATGCGGCCGAGCACAGGCCCTGGCCTCCAAAATCGACCACACGCTGTAGTCCATCGGGTTGAGATTCGGTGAGTACGGCGGCCATTCCACAGATGTGATGAAACCTGGAAAATGGGCTTTGCACCACTCCTGAGTCGTTTTCGCCTAGTGGGCCGGTGCGGAATCCTGCTGTAACGTCCATTCCGGATCGGCGAGGTGCTGTTGGGCCCACAGAAGTACGACGGCTTCGAGAATGTCCCGTCGATACACTTCTTGGTTGATTTTGACCCCTTGATCCACGAAAACCGTAGCAAATCCCATTTTCCAAGTTTCATCACATCTGCGGAATGGCCGCCGTACACACCGGATCTCAACTTTATGAACTCCAGCGTTTGGTCGATTTTCGAGGCCAGGGCCTGTGCTCAACCCCATAAAAGATTCGAGTCGCTGAAAAAATCTCTGCGCCGGGTGAGGGACCGAATGACGCCAGAAGAGCTGCGGCCCGTAGCCGAAAATTTCAAAACACGTTCGAGCCTCTGAATCGGCTCAAAGGGTGGCCACTTCGAAACTTCTTAAATATATGAATACTAAAGGTCTATGTTATGGTTGTTATCATTTGGTTTTTCAAAATTCGTCGGTTTGACAGAATTATAATAAGAAATGTTTAACTCCGTTATTTCTTGTCACCCTGTATTATTAAATATCATCGCTAACAACAACTCACTCAGGACTTTGACTTGCGGAATCCACGGCGACGTGTGAATGTTCTTTGGCAGTCCAGGTGGCAGTTCGCTGGCATTTGCTATTTTCATTAATACCCGGACGGGTGCAATCTTTCCCAGAGACTTGTAAAATATGTCGAGATACTTCATGGGGAATGACTCGATTTTCACCATCGAACCGAACGAGAAGTAGATGAATCCATCTGTGCTCTGGTTCATCCATTTCTCCAGGTTCTGGAAAGAGTCGCTCTCTTTAGTACCGAGATCAAAAGGTTGCGTTAATAACAATATTACACCGTGCTGTTCCTTTCGTATAATTTCATTTGGTTCAATCGATTTTATACACGATACTACATTTCCAGATCCCTTCTTTGTATCAGCTCGCCATTAATTCTTCAAGAATAAGAGAACTTCGAAACGAAAAGGAAGGTTCAGAGCATGTTAATAATAATATTAAATATCATCTAAATCTAAATTCAGAGTCAACTTTTAATCATTATACAGGGTGTTTCGTCTTAAACAGGACACCTAAATATCTCCTCTATCTCCAAAAATTCAAAAAATGTTTCTAACGTAATCTAAATGGTTTCAAAAGACGAATCAGATGGAAGAATCGTTTTTGATAAATTGTAATTTTTTAATCGTTTTTCAAGGTCACTCGTGTTTTTTTTACATTTATATACACACATTTTTTGTTGTTGTATATTATAACAAACATTATTGTGCATTCATCCACGTTTAATAGCAAGACCTTGAAATGACCGTGAACTCTAAAATTTGCTAATTAATGCAGAACTCACTTCCAGCGACATTTCAGATTTCAACGGTAGCAGAAATTCGACCATGAACTTGAACTTGTAAATAATCACATTTATTCATTCAATGAAATGAAAATAAAATAGTTACCTTAGGCAATTCGACACCCTCTTCCTGGACGTGTAATCCTCCAACTTCGACGAGCGCGGGGTTCATGTCCTTAACTCCGTTCATGCCTATGAAAGAGTTGACGAGGATCATCGAGATGTTCCTTTCGAGGGTTCTAACGTCTGGGATATTGTCGCCGAGGTATTTCCTCGTGATCTCGGTTTGCGCGGATGAGTGGTGCAGGAAGGTCCACTTATGGTAGATGGAGTGCAAGACATTATATGTTCGTTGCCAGAAGTCCATTTGCTGGGGTAAGGAGATCAGATTGTTGGCTGCGTATGCCAGGTTATCCGGGGCGCCGATCATGTCGTAATGCCATGGATAGAGGACCGCAGAGGCTACACCTATCATTGGTTTCTTCAACAGGTGACCGATTGCGAAGTAACAATGGGCGCCGAACACCTGGAACAGATTTGATGCAGTAATTTTTGAAAACAAAATAATTTATTTGAGGCAGTAATTTTGTTGAACATAATATTTTATATGAACAATATTAAACGTATTTGTATTTTGTCTTTATTTTCAATTTCAATTATGGCCGCTATTAGACGCCACCGAATTGAAGAGCTGTTATGAATCGGTAACTGGTGGTACCACCAGGCGTTCATTCCCGCTGTCGATGCAACGTTGAGTCGTGCTTTCATTTATTTTACGATAAATGTGGTGGTAATTTGAACGGCAATGTCTTCAATTTGTTCATGTTTTCGCGATGCTGGTGGCGCAACTTGATGGTTTTGTCTAGTAGGCTACATTCAAATCCACAGTGCATTATACAGGTGTGCCGACTTAGCATCTCTGTAACATTGACGTTTTGTGATAGATGAGTAGTAATTCTCTGGCCGCCGGCAGACGGCGCATGGGTCGTAGGTACCGTACGTGTGCGAATGAGTTTGTGTGTATTCAGCAGCGCGCCCGAATACACACAATCTCATTCGCACACGTACGGTACCCACGACCATGCACCGTTTGGCGGCAGCCTGAGAATTACTACCCATCTATCACAGTTTTCTGAGGGAAGTCGGCGAAACAAAATCTAAAATATTAAATAGTATTCGAAATATTTGCTTCGCCAAATACTGCCCATCTCTCTGCACCCTACTCTACATACATGTATCATATTATACTATATTCGACTGTTTCATTCGTTACGAATACAATTATTCAGGGCGACCATTTCACATATTTTTTGCATATTATAATTAATAATTAATATTAAAGTCAGAAAATCCTCTACCATTGCGACAATTTTAATGAGCGAACATTGTCGAATTTGCCGCGAGGGTACATTATCCTCAATGTTTTGTTGTAATTTCACATGAGCCGTGTTATTCTATAGAATTATGAGACAACGTTCGATGGAGTAAATGTACACATTGTCCGAGAAATTAAACAATGCTGTTGCGTAAAGTTTCGACGAAAGAATTCAGAAAACGAAACACGGAATTAATACGACAAGTCATCTCCGTTGCATGTCAATTCGAATCGCGTGTTTCAATTTCGAAGAGATCGAACGTGACTCATCGCTAACAGCGATGTCATAACAGATGATTAATTTCCCCTCTAAATTTTTACGTTCGTACGTTGTATGTATCCACGCAAGCTTCGCATTGACGCGATCATGTAATACGTTCACGATTATCAGCTGCGGACAGCCAGACATGTTGAGAAACAAATTCTTTTAGTAGCACGATCTCGCCGAGTGATTTAAAGTGAAAATATTTTAAACACGGAGGATGAGATTTATTGCAATTGTAATGGACAGCGTGTTATGTTTAATCTCTCACTTAATCGATCAGGAACATGCGAACGTTGTAGCCACGAGAAGAAACTCGTGCTATGCTTGTTGTGCATCGTTTTCCGCGCTTCTGGCGCAATTTCTCGCCTCGTATGCACACTGGCTTTCAGCCACGTCTGTACAGCACTATGCGACGGAACAGATTAAGAAAATTGCATTTAATGGCGCGAAAACGTTAAACGACGTTCAAGTTTCTTGGCTTTACCGACGTCATTTACAAGTCGGTAAGTTCTTTACGGCAGTCGGCGAACTCCTTTGGCAGATGCACGTGGAATACCGAAACAGTTGGCAACTGCATCTATACGTCTCTTCCGCCAGTCGGAAGAGAGCGTTTTTGAACAATTACATCTGTGGTTACAAGGAAAACCGCAAGGAAAATCACAATCCAAAAAAAGAGATTACGCGTTCATTGAGCTTTATAGTACAGGCTTTACTGTCGGTCCTTTACTTTACAGGGTCTGTCCGGAGAGTAATGCAACCACATTTTTTTTTAAAACATATTAAACATATGGGTACAAACCTTTAAATTTCTTCAAAGTAGGATCCTTGAGCGTCGACACATTTTTTCCAGCGCGATTTCCATGCTTCGTATGCTCGACGACTTCCAGGGAGCATAGGAAGCATGGAAATCGCGCTGGAGAAAATGTGTCGACGCCCAAGGGTCCTACTTTGAAGAATTTTAAAGGTTTGTACTCATATGTTCAATAGATTTAAAAAAAAATGTGGTAGCATCACTTTCCGGACAGACCCTGTATATTCACGAAAGGTTCAACAACGTGATGCAATTTAACCTATGTGAAAGCGTTAGTGATCAAAACTTTAAGGGGATAGACTCGTTTCCAGGATGGCAATTCTCATTTCTCGATAATGCAGGCGATGGGGTTTTTCAGTAGTGAAAAGCGCTAGACAAAAGATCAATCTAGGCCGCAGTCGCCCCCCAAAAATTTCCTATTTTTAAGATTAAGAGACGTTTATGCTTCCGAATACTGCAAATCGGGCTGCCGAATAATGCAAAATACGCCAAAATAGGAAATTGGGGAACGACTGAGGCCTAGATTGATCCTTTATCTAGCGCGTTTCACTACTGAAAATCTCCATCATTATCGATAAATGAGAATTGCAATCCCGATAACGAGTCTACTGCCTTGAAGTTTTGATCACTAACGCTTTGACGTAGGTCATGGAGCATCGGTTAAATTGCATTACGTTTTTGAGCCTTTCGAAAACATAGTAAAGCTAAGCTACCGAATAATTACTCTGCTGAATAATACAAATTATGCCTCATAAACGGAAGCGTGCGCGCTAGATTGATCCTGCTAGATGTATCCAGTGCTTTTGACTACTGAAAACCCCCATCGTTTGCATGCTCGAGAAATGAGAATTGCAATGCTGGAAACGAGTGTACCCCTTTAAAGTTTTGATCACTAACGCTTTGACGTAGGTCATAGGACCTCGGTTGAATTACATTACGTTTTTGAGCCTTTCGAAAACATAGTAAAGCTTAGCTACCGAATAATTACTCTGCTGAATAATACAAATTATGCTTCACAATCGATTGCGCGCTAGATTTATCCAGTGCTTTGGCTACTGAAAACCCCCATCGCTTGCATGATCGAGAAATGAGAATTTCAATCCTGGAAACGAGTACACCCCTTCAAAGTTTTGATCACTAACGCTTTAACATAGTACACCTGCAATCCTGGATACGAGACTACCCCTTAAACCCGATTACCAAAAAACAACGAACCGTTTCCATATCAAAACCACGTGTAAACATTGCCGTTCATTTATACTCGAAACTTCCGTTCTCATTTCGACGTGTAAGAATTCAATCATCTACTTCTTCGCAATCCTTACCTCCACCAGAATCACGTCGTAAGGAGGATCATTCGGCGGGTTTTTCACGAGTTCCTGTATCCTGGGATTGCTCAAGGAGGAGCAAATCTCGTTCCCTGCCAAGGTAGCGATAGCATGGCTCGCGGATGAAGACAGCATCGAGTTCATGTCGACGAAGGTTAGGTTGTTCATGTACTGCCTGGGTGCTGGCAGCACAATTATATCCTTATAATTCGGGTACGGTTTCTTCAAGGGGAACGTGCTGATCACATCCACCTGATGTCCTTTCTTCGCGAGACCCTTCATCAGGTGCTCGAACATCATGAAGTGACTTTTCCCGTTGAAAGGGAACAAGCCGAGGATCCTGTACCCGTGGCAGGTGGATAGGATCGTCCATAGACAGATCAACGATAGCAGCCTCATCTTCAACTTCTATGTTCTACCAGTGAACGATTGGGCCGGAAGCTAATCGATGGGAAAAGGGTCTACCCACTATCGAAGACGAACTGATCGTCTCGGGGAATGACAGCGACTTAGGCACCGATGTGTAATCAGCTGATCATGATAAACTGGCGGAACAAGGAGGAAACTCGAAGACTTGCTACTTCCGCACGGTACGGTAGAGTTGCGTGCACTATTTATCGGCGATCAGATAGATCGGCGTTGGCAACGAGTTTCACCGGCACTAACACGCCTGTGTTGTCTGTACATAGAGTGTCGCAGATAAATTCGACCTTCCAATGCTCGGTTTCAGTCCAGATAAAAGCTGACACTTCTTCTCCCTTCGTCGAGCGATCCCTATCTTATTCACTGATCGATCCCAGCAAATTCCGTCTGTCTGTCTCGCGCGACTAGATGACGAGTTGTCGAAGATCGACGTTGAAGTAACTCGCTCCGTTTCAACGACCGAGGTGAACTATCAGGGCGCCTCGAGCCGACCCTGGTTTGGATCACTGCCGGACGATTAGTCGCAGATTTTAACGGTTACGTGACACACGAACACAGATTCAAAACGTTTATATCGTCTGACTAGTAGGAAACGCGGTTTCGTAAATATTGTTTACGCTACCACGTGTCTCCCATGCGTTCCGCTCGCGATCGTTCCGAGGATCGTGTCTCGATCATTTCGGGGAAATCGTTTTTGAAGGTTTTCGGGATGCTGTTTTGATAAAGAATTGAACAGTTATGGGTAATAAATAGACTGTGGATCTTTATGCAAAATGAAAATGTTCCGCGAAATAATTAAAATAAAATTAAAAATTGGTTTCATCCCTTAACCCTAGCACTCGCAAGCTCCGATCCTTCACGCGGACTCCCAACGGGGGGCTCCCCGAGCCCATAATCTTCTTTACTCATTTCTCCTAAGAAAAAATTATTTAAAACAAAAGGTTGGTGATATTTAAGCGTGCGATACTTAATGAACATTCTATATATTGCATTTAGATGTATATGTATACAATAGAATAATATAAGATAATGTATATGTTACGGTAAATGTGATTAGTCCGGTGATTATGCATAATAACCGGTTATTATATATTATATAATCACCACTAAATTTGCCGGTTATTATAGTAGTATATACTTCAATACTACTCTGAATTTGATTCTTCAGATGACAAACACGAATGACAGGATACAACATTTATAGAATGCTTTTTGCATACATGATTTTTACATTTATAGCATTTTTGTTTGAGTTTCGATATATTATTATATTTAATCCTTGGTTCTGGGATTATTTGTTATATTTTGGAGATAAGAGGAGCGTTAGGGTCCGCTCGCGTCAGTGTTTTTCTTTTCTATGCAGTGTAATTTTTTTTTCTATAGCAGCAGAACCTTCTGGATATTAGACTATAATGTATAAACGACAATAAATAATTTTTCAGAATTCTTCACCCAGGAAAAATAGTCCTAATTTCAATTTTTCCAACCACTCCCATGGAAGTGCTAGGGTTAAGGGAGTAGATTCGTTTCCAGGATTGCAAGGGTGCAGGATTCGCTTTCTCATTTCTCGATAATGCAGGCGATGGGGTTTTTCAGTAGTCAAAGGCGCTAGATAAAAGATCAGTTTAGGCCGCAGTCGCTCTTTCCTATTTTTACGTTCACATAAAATAATAAAAAATACGGCTTTCTAGGGCGATCGTGGCCCCATCTTTGTACTATCGAGAAATGAGAACGTTCATTCCGCACCCTTGCAATCCTGGAAAAACGAGTTTACCCCCTTAATAACTTTATTGCATTCGAAAGAATGCTGGGTGATTCAGGAAGGAGGATCAAGGAAATGCTGGAAGAAATATGAAATGTTGAAGAAAGAGAAGAACTTTCTATACCGATCGACCATGGGTACGAGCGAGACAAGTTCAATGGGCGATTAATGAGTTTTATGATCTTGGTTAGCTCGACTCGATTAATTCGAGCGTAACGCGGATATCGCGCGACGCCATTTTACAATAATAAGATAAGTATTAATTTATGTACTAACAGAAATGACTAGTCATTGTCTCTGTTGATTACGTTGTGCAATGATCCGCAGGTTTTCCACTGGCATTGTGTATCTAGATAGGAGAGACCACTTTCTTTTGCTCGTGCTCGACGATTATATTTTTTCCTCGGCTACGTATCAGCCCGCGAAGTGCCTGTTGTATTATGAAATGTCATGCAGGGGAACATAAATATAAAGGACAACTACTGGAACGGATTTGAGGCCATTATCGACCTATTTCCGAACAAGTATCGTCACGAAAGATAAATTACGAAACTGTTTCGATAACCGTTCAGATTCCCGGAAGATTATCTGACAGACAAATTACATTAAAATGTGTATATAGTTCTTTCCTCGTATCTGGAAGACGAAATCAAATAAGGAAATATACAGTGACTCGGATTAATATTCGGACGCTCTAAAAAAGACGATAACTTTTCCAATATTGTACTATACTGTTTGAATTTTCTTGGGAAGATAGAACAATTAGTTTACTACAAGATGTGGAAAAAGAATTTCTTCAAAAGTTGCAATCGATCGGAATTGTAGAGAAAATACTAAAAGTTGCATTTTACAACTTTTTTGTGTGGGCTTATATTGAAAATTCAAAAGACACGTTTTGTAGGTGAATTAAACATATTCTGAAAATTTCGTCAAAATCGGTCGACCTTGCAATGAGCTACAAACATTTATAGATGGTAAAAAATGCTGATTTTCGGCCTCTAAGGATTCTTACATCGTTCAATACCTGTCGTGTTGTCCCGCATCAACCGATTTCGATGAGAAGTTGTAAAACGTAACTTTCAGTATTTTTTTTCTACAATTCCGATCAATTGCAATTTTTGAAAAAATTTCATTTCACATCCTGTAGTAAACTAATTGCTCTAGCTTCCGAAAAAAGTTGAAATCGTACAGGACAATATTAAAAAAGTTATCGTCTTTTTTAGAGCGTCCGAATATTAAATCCGACTCCACTGTATGTAAAGAACACATTTGAAGAAACAAACCGTCACTGCCGCTAATAATATAAACTAACGAAACGTAACTGTTAATTTACTTAACACCGGAATCGGAGGGAGCCAAGGTTCCGTTAACACGTTCCTAGGAAGATCAGGCGGCACTTTCGTAGCACCAGCGCATCTCATTAAAGTCTTGACTGGTGAAATTTTGCCAAACGACGCCAGCGACGTGTTCCGGGACCGCGCCGCGCCGTTTCGATGTTCGCCAAGGAACCTAATGCAAAATAAACCACACCATCATTTGCAGAAGCCAACCACGCCTTTAGACCCTAACCCTCAACGAAGTTTGTTTTACATTTCAAAGTTCTACTATTCAAAATCACCGATACTGACAAGAACAGAGTAGAGAAGAATGTAACAAGAATCATTTTTATATATATAAGCGACCTCGATTATTTGAAGTAAATAATTTCACCAGTCACAATTCTCTACTATTTATAAGCATTAGACAGCGGATTTTTATGCAAAATAAAAAATTTCTACGCGAATTTCAATAATCGGGGGAGAAATAGAAATGTGTTTTCTTTCTTAATATGTTTAATTAATTTACACCTATTCATTTTTGCCACAAATGCATAAAATTCGCCGGCCAATAATCATCGATACCGAGAAGAATTTTTACGTGACCTGAATTATTTTAAATAAATAATTTCACCAGTGAAAATTCCCCGTGGTCGAACGCGACGCATTCCTCTGAAATGCGCAATGACACCTGCGATGGCACCGATTCCATTGAAGCTATGGTGGTCGTTTGCCAACGCGAAGCCACAGCCCGCTCCAATTCCCGTTCGTCGGGGGTACATCACGACCCAAATACTTTCTCATTACTTCAGTTTTAGTCGGACGTCTACCGATAAAACATCAGCAATTGCCAGTAATTCTCCAGGACGTTCCACAGTCGATCGATAAGAGTGAACACCAGACTAGTCCACGAAATCATCGATAACCTCCGCTCGTATGAACGATATAGCGATCGTTATTAGGGGTGGTTTCACCAGATGACCGAATCTCAAATGGCACATCTCGCCAAAATATTGAAAATGATTAATGATCCATCTGCATATTTCCTTGATGCGCTTCGGTAAGTACACTGCGGATTTTCTGCACTCGTCGCGGTTTTTTTCGCGGTTCGATGCAGTATTCGAAAATTTTCAAACTTGCTCTTCTTTCAAATGTAGTGGATCCCTTCACGTAGCGAAGAATACATTATTTTTATAAATTCATTCATTAAAATCATAAGCAGACTGCACAGAAAATTCATTTCTGTTTCGTAGGATCGATTTCAAAAATATCGAAAAATAAAAGTCGATTCTACTAAATTATACAATTTCCGGCCTGGCGTTCATATCATGTTAAATCCGTCTTTAACGAACCACGAATCATTACATGAATTGTGTAATTGTATGGATCTCGCATAGAGAAATTCACCTAATTTTGATTTGGTATCAGAGCGGCGGTGGATCAATGATTAAATGATTAGTATAACAGCTTCATAGGAAAGCTGCGGCGGTAGTAATGATGTTCAAGGCTTTTACGTAGCTGCCTTATTGTCGCTTCCATTTGACGGGAGGGTGAGTAATCTCTTAATCAATGCATATATGTACAATATGTTATATATATATATATATATATATATATATATATATATATATATATATACAGGGTGTCTCACCTGATTTTGACATCTTGATTTTCTCGCTATTGTTACTCGTAGCAAGAAATTTTTCAGCATAGGCTTGAATGGTATTGAGTGGAGCATATTTTGATGTTATTAATTTTTTCGTGAGTGGACGCGTAAAGGTCATATGGAGGTTAACTTTTTTTAAAATGGAATGAGGTATTTTTGAATACATCAATCGATGCAGCTAGACATTCGTTATAAAAAAGTACTAACCTATGTATGTCGAAAAGTTAGTAGTTCAGGAGATATTTCAATTTAAAAAACCCTAGAATACCATTACTGTCGTACTAGACGTTAGTGTTTACTTACTTATGTAACGTCTTATTGTTAGTACGACAGTAATGGTATTTTAGGGCTTTTTAAATTGAAATATCTCCTGAACTACTAACTTTTCGATTCCGTCGATTTCGATCCCGTGTAGCTGCATCGATTGATGTATTCAAAAATACCTCATTCCATTAAAAAAGAAAGTTAACCTTTACATGACCTTTACGCGTCCACTCACGAAAAAACTAATGACATCAAAATATTCTCCACTCGATACCATTCAAGCCTATGCTGAAAAATTTTTTGCTACGAGTAACAATACCGAGAAAATCAAAATGTCAAAATCAGGTGAGACACCCTGTATATAAGGACTTCGAGAATTGGCGCATGATGCATAGAATTAATTAATGATCCATGTACAGTCAAAATCGATATATTATTTTGATGTGTTAAATATCCAATTCACAGCATGTTGAAATACATATAGAGAGAACTGCGTAGAACAACGAATGGAATTCTTTATGCGGAGCATCAAAGAGAATCGAAGCTGCTGTCGCCTATACCGTAATTGTGAATTGCGTTTATTAAAGCGTGGCGTCATTAATTACTCGCGAACACAACAAAGCTTTCCATGGGACATTGTCGTGCAAAAAAGTCTTTCCAACGAAGTCGCGCGAGTCATTAGAAACATCTCTTGGAAAGTTCGAAATTTTCTGAAAACGTGTACGACAAAGAATCTTTACAGTTATGCTGGATGAAAATGTTGTCGTAAAAATATTTCTTTGAAAGAAGAAGCTTCTATTAAAATAATGAGAACGGTAATTCCAACAAAAACTTCAGCATGCGAGTATTTTCGAGTGGAGGCGCTGTTTCGCAATTTGCACCTGCTGTAACGTTCATTATCTTAAGATTAAAGCTTCCAATTACACGATAAGTGCCGCGATTTAAAAGTTGAACAGCGTCCGTGGGTCTCGTCAAGTGTTTACGTATCTTTAAAATGATTAAATACGGTCTGCTTGACGTTCAATTATACTTCGATGAAGTTCCCGAAGGTCGTTAATCTAGTTAAAAGTGTTCGCCCGGGTAAGATAGTGTCGGTGGCAGCCATTCCGACCGTTTTTCTTGTCATCTTCACTCGCAAATTGCCATCGGAATCTCATACATTCCGCGACGATCGCCTGCAAAAAATTGTTTAATATAGATTTTCGATAGTTTCAGGCAATGTTTCGATTATTTCATTTAGAAGCCGAGGCCGAGGCCGAAATAATCGGTAATTAAGTGTCGTGCAGAGTGAGAAATAATTACTCAATATATCAAATAATAATTGAACGCTACAGCAATTTATTCGTTTTTTTTAACAAAAAAGCAGGAGATTACTCAATTCGATCTGTATGTGGCTTTTTTCGCTTTTTTTTCTAAGTATGTTCACCGATTACGCCGAGATGGATGGACCAATCGGAACGAAACCTTTTGCATCTTGTAGAGTATGTCTCCCGATTGGTCCCGTGAAAACAAATTTTGCATTTTTCATTCTTTACGGTTTTTATTGCAAATAACCAATAAGACCGAAAGACCATCCGCTACGGTATTCTACAAATTTTGCTCTCGTTCCACTAAAAAGACTGAAATAAAAAGATTTTGTAAAAAGAAATTAAACCTACTTCGAAAATACGCACTAAAATGTATGAAATAATTTCCATTTAATTTATGTGAATACACACGAACTTAA